>OX465095.1:16887164-16902164 GCA_949987625.1 Chalcis sispes | reverse complement strand
TGGTAGTATCGGTGGTGTAGAAGGACCGAAAAAACTTGTAAAAAAATCCAATTTCGTTGCCATGGTGACCGTCGACGGCGGCAACGTTGGCAGTGGCGGCGGCGTGCATTGACTTTGATAAAGATTCCACCCTGTACACGTTTGCCGGCTTGCTTTTTCCGTCCGTCTCTCTCTCTCTCTCTCTCTCTCTCTCTCTCTCTCTCTCTTTCTCTTTCTCTTTCTCTCTTGCACCTTTTTTCGTTCTCTTCTTCGACTTTTGCCGGCCGCTCACTACCTATAACCTAAGTATGCGTGCGTATCCACGGATGCACGCGTAAGTCGTACGTATGCGCATCCGTTGAGTTTTCTCTTCTTTGACAAACAGTTGGTAAGAAGAAGAGAGAGGGGGGAAGAGAGAGAGAGAGAGATAGCAATTTTTGATTTTTTTTTTTTTTTTTTTTCGATACACCGATATACAGACGTATGCACATAGATTAGGGTTGGCTATATAAGCCGTAGGCTTCGGTCTCTTTGGCTTTTTTCTCCTTCTACTCTCTTCCTTGGGTGGGAAACGGAAAGGGATAATTCGTTTCTTTCTTTTTTTTTTTTTTTTTTTTTCACACGCGGACACGTCCGTATATACGTACACTTAAACACCCCGAATTGAACGCGGCGCGTCCGTTTGATTTTGGTAGCGTCTACCTCCGCGCGAAAGACTCACCCTTTTTTCTCATCCTATTTGACGGGTCGCTAGTACGGACGTCGACGACAATAACCGGCCGTCGTTCGTTCGCGCTTATTCGTGTATGTATGTATACGTATGCATTCGTTAGTTGTATCCTTATACGCTTTTATATACATATCTCTGTGTGAGTATGTATAGAGTAGTGTCTCTCTCTCTCTCTTGCGTGCGCGCTTAAGAAATCGATAAATGTGAATTTCCTTTTCTGTTTCTCGTTTTTTGCAACAGCGGCAAGCCCGGTTGTAGTAACGGCAGACAGCGAACGCCCCGGAAACGGACAGACGAATTAAGCCAACAGGATGATGGTTCGGCACCGATGTTGCTCCTTTCGCGCGTCTAGACGCTTTTTATTTAGTTAAAATATTTAATGAAAAGGCTCGAAAACTTCTCGTTCCTTTTCCTCTTTTTTTTTTTTTTTTTTTTTTTTTGTTTTTTGTTTTTTAATGGCGAATAGAAAAACAAAGATGAGGAAAAGTGATTTTTCCTCGTCATATTATAATATTGTATAAACATAAAACAAATTTACGATATATCTTTGTAAATATATTAAAAAAAATAAAAAAATAAAAAAATTAAAAAAATTAAATTCAAAGAATGTATTATAATATTATTTATTCTCTTCATCCACAATGATTAATGGGCAGTCCGATGAATTTTAAATTTGAATGCATTACTTATTTAAAAAATTATGATTAATTCAAACTTTAAATCTTAGTTAATTCATGTTTTAATTTCTTTTGTTTCGCATACTATAAATCACGCTTTTACATATATTTTAAGTTAAAATAATACTCGCAGTACTATCTATCAAAACATTACATTCGCTATGTAAAATTTTGTCATTGCGACTTTATCTACAAAGTAATTAGGACAATGTTCATTACGAATGAAAAATTAATAATAACATTTGTATAATTTTAAAAAATATTGTTTTTTTTTTTATTTTTTTTTTTACTAAAAACGTTGAGTTAGAATGAAATGAATCTTTTCATTTCTTCCATTTTTAATTAAATATTTCGAAACGTTAGAATTCTCTCATGACATTGCTATAATAATATTCCAAGATAATTAAAAATTTTAATTACGAAAGAAAAAATATAATTTCTTCTTCTACTTACGTATACAAAAGTTGTTATTTATTAAAGGCCATTTGTACTGGGACATTTGGCCGCAGTTAAAAAGGCATCAAGGACAAGAAAAATAATGCAAAAGTTTTAAAGCTTACGTTTAATTATAAATATGTCACAAAAATTTTAAACATTTTGCTTAAAAATATATGTATTATCGTCTATTATATTATTTCGAACAAAACAAAATGAGTGCAGCTCTATCTTTCCTTGACTGTTTTGTTTTCAAAATGTTGAAACAAGCATGAAAATAAATTTAAAAACTTTGACATCTGACGTTATTTACCCTCGTAAATTAAAAAAAAAAAAAAAAAAAAAAAAAAAAAAAAAGAAAGAAAAAATAAACAACAAAAAAAAGGAAATAAAATATGCTCATACATAAAATATTATAACATGAAACAGTAGTTTTGCAAGCTTTTTCATGCTCTTTCTGCTGCATCTCAAAAGTCTCTATCTCGCTAAAAAAAAAAAAAAAAAAAAGCACAAAAATTAGCCGTCCACGTGTATGCGAACCTACTCACATACACACGAGCGCACATAAATTCACGTGTACTAAAACTTTTTTCCCTCATAAAACAATATATGTGAAAAAAAAAATATTTGAAAAACCAAAACAAAAAAAAAAAAAAAAAAATAAAAAAAAAAAAGAAGGAAGAAAGTTGAGAGAGGAGAGAAGGGCAAGTATATAAAAATCCAGTTAAAACACAAAGGTAGAAAAGAGTGAGAAAGAGAGAGAGAGAGAGCTGCGTTATATAGTATAAAAAAGGAAAAAGCGTTCAGGTAACAAACGTATTGTTCCCTCCTTTTCTTCGCCTCGGCTACCAGCGTCTCATCCCTAGACCGTGTGTTTTATTTCATATACACGAACGAGAGAGAAAGAGAGGGGGAGAAAGACTCCCGGTTGTTTTTTGCGCCTTCCTCTCTCCCAACGACCCTCTCTCTCTCTCGCTCTCTCTCTCTTACTCATTTCACTTTATTCCTCGGTGGCGGCGCACGTGTATATACATATATAATATAGCGATGCGGCTTATTTTTATTTCGCGAAAAAAAACTTTTTATTAAAAAAGTTTTGCTCTCTCGCGGATGCCTAGACGTAGGTATAGAAACGTCTACGTGAGAGAGAAAGAGAGAGAGAGAGAGAGTGAGAACGAGAACGAGAACGAGAACCATAGGAACAACCCAACAAGCAGTCCTCCGTCTCGTTCTTTCTTTCGTTCTTCCTCTCTCTCTCTCTCTCTCTCTCTCTCTCTCTCTCTCTCTCTCTCTCTCTCTCTTCTCACGTAGGGTATATATACATACGCGTATCTAGTGTACATGCCTCTAATTCCATGGCGGCTGCCTCTTTTCCTCCATCCACAATCTCTCATCGTTCTCTTTCATTTTTTTTCCTCTTTTCTTGTGTTCCTCTTTTTTTTTTTTGCTTTTTTTTTTGCTTTTTTTATTTACACGTGTACTCTCGCTAGCTTATACACATACAGACTCATACGTGCGTTAGCCCCGTGTGTATTCGTACACGCACGTGTACTCGGTTACGTAGAGGAGGAAAGAGAGGGGGATGGGAAGGAAGGAAAGAGAGCGCGTGCGCATCCGGTAGAAACGACCCAACGCATTAAAAGTTTTACGGCGAACGATATTTCATAACTTTTGTATTTCGAAAAATGTACGCGCCGGAGCCCCATCGAGCCTCGCTAGCGCAAAAAAGAGAGAAGGAAAGAAACATATACATACGTATATATATAAAAAAGGGTAAAAGAGATAAGGGATGTGAGAGGGATGGTAGGAAAATAACGAGGGGAGGAAAGTTGGACGGTACCGTGCGTTGACACTCGTTCGCCGAACTCTCCTTGCTTTTTTCCCCTTACGAATCATCTTCTCATCCCTTTTTCTTTCGACTTATACATCTATACATCTATATATATATATATATATATACACGCGTTAGAGAGCGCATAAAGTATTCTACATAAAGTGTGAAAAAGAGACAGAGTGAGAAAATAGAGCAGCGACACACGCGAACATAAATAAATATCAATGGAATGATGTGTCGTTGCTTTTATTCGCAGGAACGGACGTACACAAGTACACGTGCATAACCGCTCGCTCTTTCTCTTTCTCTCTTGCTTACGCAAACGCATGCGCACTCTCATACAGTACTCGTCGCCATATATTCGTTTATATATAGTGCGCGAACACGTTCCTGTGTACGTGTACTTCGTCGAGGCGAGATAGCGTACGCGCGCAACTAAGCGATATCATATCGTTCTTTATCGCGCAATCGAAAGCGTTGCGTTTACGCGCTGGCTCGTTCATTTACCATTTTTATAATACTCTTCGCGTCATCGTTATCTCGCTAACTTGTGTTCCCTTGACATTTTTTTCTCGATAATTTGATGAGAAGAAGAGAGGCTTGGGTGGACGAAAAATTTTACTAATTAAGATTATGCCCTATTTCTTCGATTTTTATTATCGTCCCGAGTGAGGTGACTTTTTCTACCCTCATCCCTTCTACTTTTCTCTCTCGAGCATTTACTTAGCTCGAAAATTAGACGATAGGAGATGAAGCGAACGAGATGAAGCAATTTTGAAATGACTTAAATTTGACGCGAGACAATAAAACAGACTATACATATATAGATATATATATACCTAAGATGTCTTTAAATACTTCAAATGAATACGAAATTTAATTTTCCTTCGATTCTCTTAAAGCCGATTTTTTATCTACTTTTAAAATTACCTTTTTTAATGTGGCATGGAACATTTGACTTTTAAACGAAAAATAAAAGGAATAAAAAAAAAAAAAATTATAACTTCGCTTTAAAATCAACGAACTTACTTTAAGGTACGGATATGATATGCTAAATAGAATTGCAATTAAAAAATCGTCTAGGATTATTAGTTTAGCAATGCATTAAATCGTTATGATTAATGAACACATTCTATAAGTAATTCAGCGTAGAAAGATCCAATCTCGAAAAACATAAAGAAAAGAAAATTTCACCAAAAAATTTGCATTTGTAAATGAAAAGCAAGTTCTGGGCATGGAACAACGTTACGAGAAAATAAAAGAAAGAGAGAATCGCGAGGGAGCAAGAAAAAAATTGTCTTTTACGTTCCGTTAACCCTCTCGTTTCTTTCTCTTTCTCTATTCACTCTCCTTCTGCCGAACGTTCGCTCTTTCGCCCCCCCCGCGTTTCTCCATCTTCCGTTTCGCTTCATTTTTCATTTTTTTTCTTTTATCGTCTCTACTCTGTCCACCTCTTTTCTTTGGCCCGTTCTGCAACAGTAATTTCTCTTCCTCTTTCTCTCTCTCACTTTTCATTTTCTCTCATGCACGCACAGGTTTTTCTCGTCCTTCTATAACCCTTCACCTCTCTCTCTCTCTCTCTCTCTCTTTCACTTTTTTTTTCTTTCGTCGATTTTTCTCCGTCTTTACCATCCCTCGCGAACATTCGCGCTCTCAAAAAACTTCCACTTCGAATTCGCGCCTTATTTCTTCCCCCCCCCCCCTCTCCCGTACCTTTATCTGCTCCTTGCTAAGTTTTTCGCAACGTTTTCTTTCTGCGTGCTTTTTTTGATATGAAACATCTAATGGCGTGCCTCGGCGCTTGAGACTGAATGCGAAAGAACGGGGCTCGAGCGTGGCGATAAAAAAAAAAAAAAAAGAAGTGTTCGACGCTTCTTATACAATGTATACGTGTGTCTGCTTGTGTGCGTGCGCGCACGCTTTTGTAAGTAGGCAGCGCTTTCCTCTCCGCTAAGCTTTACTATGGGTAAATAGGGTAACGCGTACAGCTCTGTGTTTGTGTATGTGTATTGCCGTATGCCTGTGTAAATATTACTCTGCACTCCCATACTTCCATATTACTAAATGTAAAAGATATGTGCAAAAGTATCCACAAAAATATAATACTGTTAACACAATGATAATAAAATGAATTTACATTTTCAAAATCATTATCATTATTCATTTCTGTTATATAATTATTCTTTTCATAATTTAATATAAGTAAATATACTATGAATAAATTCTAATTTATGAAGAATAAGACAATGGTAATAGTCGATGTCTTACATTTTCTTTTTATTATATATAATTTATAATTACATACACAATATATACATATAAACCATAAATGCTCTATCCATCTAATTTTTAAATAGAATAAATAATTAATTAATATTACAATAATATTATAAAAATATCTATATAATCTTATATTTTTCATATTCTCATTTTATTTTGATGTATAATAATTCATAATAACTCTTTATAACAATATACAATAAAAAATTGATTAAATATATAAGAATATTCTGCAAGTATTTAAATTCTTTTCCGTTTTATTCAAAATTAATGACATGGAGATAAAAGGTATTGCAGCTTTTTTTAATTTATTTATAATTTGTATTAAAAATTTTTTCCAAAAATTTCATATACAATTTAAACAAAATCCTTTTTTCGAAAAACATTTAATACTTTGTCCATCAAAGTACTCATACAGACTAGCTAAAAGTTAATGCAACTTAATTATAAGTCAATTTACACCTTGTAAATTTAAGAAAACTCGAATTAGCGGTCATTACGACTATCGATTTGTCGAAGAGATAAATTTGTATTGCTTTTATACAATATATACATAGCAAAAACTTGTGTTTTCGTTACCAATCGCAATATTTTTTAGTTTTTATCGTTTTTTGAAACGACATACATATTTTTGTTGCATATTTTTTTTTTTTTTTTTTAATTTATTTTATTTAGTGTGTTTATAAATTATATAATTATAATTATAATTATTTTAAGATAAGATAAGATAACGTAGATAAAACATTCTATAATATTTTATATTTTTAATTTTTCAAACATCTAATTTTCATTAAATCAATTATAAAATTTAATAATATTTAAATTTTTTTCGAAAAATTAATTAAAGTTTTAAATATAATGTTTATTTATATTTTACCTCACTCAATATTAATGTAAATTAATTTTATAATTATTATATTAAACTGTAACATTACAATTAAACTTTGTAAAAGTGTAACTAGTAAGAAAATAATTTTTTTCTCTTATAAATAGGTAATTTAGAGTCTCGATAATTATGTTTCAAATAAATATGAAAAATATCTATATCACTGAAATACTTGGAACATTAGAATCAAAATAAAGATGAGTTTTCTTTTGAATGAATGAATTTGTATTAAATATCTAGTAAATAACTTACAATTTTTTTAGATTAATGAAACATTTTAAAAAATTGTATTTTACATTATTAGGTTCTTTTTCAAAAATTAAATGTCACTTTTAATTTTTGCAAATAATCTTGGCTACTTCATTTTTCAATATTGTATACAGCCCGCTCCCTGAGTAATTCTCAGCCTCTTGTCAAGGCTGAGGTACACCCACTGCTCGACTGCGAGCTTCGACGGTGCGGGTTTGTTTTGATATATATTTTGAAAGTAGGAATATCGTTTTGCGCTCTCTGAGTTGATTCGCCCGCGTCTTTCTGCTTTTAAACATATACGAAAGTACAATAATCGTGCAATGTGACATTTTTTTAATGATGTTGATTATTAATATTAATTAATAATTAATATTATGATCTAATAAGATTAATTATTAATTTTATTCACGCCGTCGACTATGAAAAATAAAAATTATTCGTGTAAATAGGAATCCTGTACCTTCTTTATCTTTATATTGTTTCGTTTGGTTTTATTTATTTATTTTTTTTTTTTTTGTACCATTTTTGTTAAACGAAAAAAGCTGTTATTAATCATTTCTTTGTAAATGTACAATTTTTTTTTTTTTTTAATGTATAATGCTTCGTGTGACAAGTGAGATTAATTGTTTAAATTATTCGTTCCATATTTTTAAAACGTTGATTTGGCGATCCGATGAGTATTCTGTATTAATTTTCAAAGAATTATTTAAAATTCTATCGACGGGCCGATTGTTGTTTATAAATTGCATAAATTATTGTACATTACGTATAATTATTATTTACTCAAGAAATTATAGTTCTTAAAATATATATTATTGGGCTTTTAAAGTTTCACGATTAATTTTTAAAAGAATTACAAATGGTAGTTTTTTATACATTTTCAGCGCGAGAAAATTTAAAGACTATTTACTCTGTCATAAAATACCAACGATACTCTAGTACATAGCTTACGCAAGCACACAAACTGTGCATCATAAATCTTTGTCACTTAATAAGCACAATAACATTTTTCATTTTTTTTTTTTTTTTTTTTTTTTTTTTTTCTTTTTTTACTCGTAACGTCATTACGAAATTCATAATTTTCGAGCCCAAAAAACGACATAAATAAAACTGATAATGTAATAAAAATTAATGCGAGCCGTTAAAAGGATTTATAGAGAATTATTATTTCGTGCAAGCCATAATAATTCCACTTTTATTTAAATTTCAAAGTAATCGGTATGAAAAATAATCTTTCTACGCGTATTCCTTCTTCCTTCCCCTCTTTTTTTGTTTTATCAACAAAGCCATTCGCAAACCATAAGCTCTTAGTTTTCTTTTTTTTTATTTTTTATTTTTTATTTTTTTTCAAACGTCTTTTAGCCATCGCGACGATTTCATACGCGGAAATGCCGTTTCAACTATGAGAACGTGAACTATAATACACTATTAACCATCGGCAAAGACTAGAGAGAAGATGTTGGAATATCCGCGAAGAATATAAAGCATCGAAAGTTTTTTGTCGTAAACTTTCGCGCGACCTACGCGAACCCTTTTTTTTTTCGCTTCTCGCGTATAGTAAAAGAGAGAAAGGATGTTGCTTTTAAGCGGATTATGAGATCAGAGCATTTTGTAAATTTTATGGATTGTTTAAGAAATTTTTTAAAAATTTCAGAGCAAAACGATAGCACATTATACTATTTGTATATAATGATAAAAAATCGATAAAATTTTTATACAAATGAATTTTGACGTTTGATTATCTGAACTGAAAATTTAAAATAACATTTTTTCTATTAGTTAATACATATGTTACTTATAATGTATAAATTAGTTGAAAGGAAAAAATTTCGATACAACATAATTAACACTTTATTACTATTCTTCTACTTTGACATTTATTTTTTTTTTTTAAATAAAAAATTGGACCACATGAAATTTTCTATTTCTTATAAACTTCCCTTATCTAACAGGAGGGAGAGAAATATCCGCGCGTCAGTCGCTCGCTAATTTTCCGAAAAGTCGTGAAAAAAAAAAAAAAAAAAAAAAAAAACGATTCGGTGTGCAAAAGGTGCGAAATCGAGTTTACACCTTCTACGCTTTTAAGATATAATTATGTTAAATTTAGCGCGATTTAAAAAAAGGAAGGAGAAAAGACAAAAAGATGAGGTAAATTCATTAAAAAACGGCATTTTTCTATTCTGAATCTTTTTATTTCGGTGTCCATTGCAGTTCGAAAAATTTTAAGCGTTTAATCGATTTAGATAAGTCTTATAGGAATTCGAATTATTCGTGAGAAATCTTCTGAATGTACTAAAAATTCTATTTTCAACAAAGATTACTGAAATTTCATAGAAATTTGAATTATCTTTTATTCATTAAGAATGTTAGAATTTCAGAATTTCAAAAGTTATTTCAATCTTAAGATCCGAACGAAAAACAAAAAGAAATTTTAATCTTCGATTTTATATTGAAATTTTCATTCAAACTTAACTTCGATGAATATTAACTTCTATAAAGTTACGAAATAAATTTTTTAAATAATATGAAAAAAATGAATTCAAATTACGATTAAAAAAAGATCATCGCGCAACTTTGCATTATCGGATACGCGGTTCAATAATTTATATTCTTATATTCTTTATTTCTTTTTATATTCTTTCTCCCTCCTATTTTTCAAATTCGAAAAGTTGATAAAATGTACAACACTTTTTTGTAAAAATTTTTTAAATTTTATTTCTTTATGACTAAAATTTTTCGCAAACTTTAAATAGAAGTTGATAAAAAGTTTTCTCGTTTAGACTTTATTCGTTGTTTTGATGTTTTTTTTTTTTTATTGTATTTTCATTTTTTTTTTTTAAGTTCCTTTCGTTACGAAACATTTTAGGATTTCGATGCGCTTATTTTCCATTTCATTTATTTATTTAAAGAAAGTAAAATGTAAAAACTAAAAAACGGAAAGAAAAAGGAAGGCGTCGAGGGCGAAAAGAGAAAAAATTATATCTTCGCGCTTTGGTTATTAATGTAAAAGTTCCGTTAAATCCTATCGCATTTTTATCGCGACGCATAATTAATGAAAATTCGATTTCAAGCAGATAAAAACGCCGTCTGCCCCCCTCCGCTTGTACCCTTCCTTCCTCCTCTTCCCCCCTCTCATTCCTCATCCTCAACCTCCATCTCTTCCTCCTCCTTCTCCTCCTCCGAAACGTTATTTCGCGTAATCAATTTTATTCATGCCCCCGACGGCTTTTTTCCGCAAGTGCGCCCGCAAAAGGAGAAGAATTCAGGTCGCTACAATTTTTTTCTATGAATATTTCCGAGGCAAAAGTTAAGGGAACTCGCTTCATATTAAAACCATATTTTTACGAGCTTCAAATCCGAAAGCAATTTTCTCCGCTTCAAGGGCCCGAGCCTTAGCCTTCTGTTTCTCTTCTCTCTCTCTCTCTCTCTCTCTCTCTCGCGCTTTCTCTCTACGCAGGATAAGGAAAAAGGGAGAAATAGAAAGAAAGAGAGAGGAAAAGAATGATGCTTAGATGGCAACGTGGAAAAAAAGGAATGAGTCTCTATCCAATCTAAAATAATTACGTTAAAAAATATATGTTTTACATTGGCAAAACGAGAAGAATAAGAAAAAGGGGAACAAGAAGAGACAGGAAAAAGAGAAAAAAGATGAATGCAAGTTGTATTTTGGGTAGTCTTTTTTTTTTTTTTTTTTTACTTTCCATTATGCGTGCCAAGTTTCGTCGAGAAACGTTACGAGTTCTTGTAAAATTTGAAAAAGTCACAAGTTTACAAGGGATATTTTATTACAAGATCACCGTTCAAGTACTTGTAAGGCAAATTTTTTCGAAAGAAAATCTTTAAGGAACAAAAAAACTGTACTTGATAATTTTTTTCGTTAAAGTTATAAGGCCACGAGTGACAAAAAATATTCGGCAGCTCGTTTTGAAAAATTGACTCATACTGAGCATCGCCTTTGTAAATTCTTAAAAAAAAGATTAAAAAAAGAAAGAAAAGAAAAAAAAACAAACAAATAATAATTTAAAACGATAGTAGTATTCATTTAAAATAAAATTAAAATTATGAATAATTAAAAGTTTGATTATTTTTTTTGATAAAATTATTCATTTTCACATCAAAATTATGTTTACACAAAGAACGAAATTATAGATTAATTTGAATAATGAAAATCTGTATTCGAAATTTAAAAAAAATTTGAAGAATTCAAAATTAGCCCCGAAAAGAAAATCTATAAGCTTAATTTGAAAAATTCTGCTTAACATGAGCACACACAGTTTAAAATTTCATTTTCCGATTAAACCTAAACAAAAACTGTATTTTTCGTCAACACCGAGTCATTTATTCCATATACGTATATATAAAATATCTTGATGAGATGCGACGGTTGCAACGGTATACTTTGAAAACATTGATTTGCTTTTTGCCCACGAAGCATTTTTCTCTCTTGGGGTATATCTCTCTCTCTCTCTCTCTCTTTCTCTCCTGCATTCGTATCCTTCCACAGCTGTAATTCTCATTTAGTATTCTATTTCTACGAACTTGTGAGCATTTTTACCGAGCTTCATTCCCATGTAGTACATTATGTATAAGAAAGAGTTCGTGTGCATATTAAAAACGTGTATAGCTATTGATGACAGGGACTCTATTTTTATTGCTATATCGAACCATTTGGATCTACTTTTTTTTTTTTTTTTTTTTAATGATTAAAATATATTCTGATGCCATTTTCAATCGATTCAATGTTACAACTTTAAAGCAAAAGATTTTTACTTTTATCTTCATATTTATTAATATCCGAAACATTAATTGGTAAAGTTTCTAACTATGACGTGCATATGTTGTTTATCCAATATTACTTGTTAAACGTAATATCTATAGAAATACTATTTATAAATTGATGGTTATTTGTTGATATTCTTATAAAACATTATTCATAAAATTTATAGATGTTGAAAGTACAGATACGGTCGTATAAGTTATAAGAAACTAAAAAAGAAAAAAAAATAAATGATGGATTAACATGATTAACATGACCGATCAATTTTTACGAAATAAAGATTTTAATATTATTATTAATAAAGAATATTTTAAATATTGTAAGGTGTACATTTAATACAAAGATAAATTTTTTTTGCAAAAAAAATATTGATTTTGGGCGAAAGATTTTCCATGTTAAATGTTTAATCCAAAGAATCGTAAAAGAAAACAGAAAAAAAAAAAAAAATTGTTTCTTCGTAATTTTCTTTCGCCTTTCTTCTTTTATACATTCTTCTTATTCGACTTTTTTTTTTTTTTTTTTGGCACCTTTGGAAGGAATCGGAAAGAATCGAAGAAGGGTAAACGAATGGATTTTGCTTTCAAAAAGGAAATTATGGAATAATATATAGCGCGAGAAAATGGCGCGATAAATCAATTGCGATTCAATAGCTTTCTCTTTAAAATTCAAATAATAGTTTGTTTCAGTTTTAAAACATAATTTATATGGATATTAAAATATTAAAATGAGATTTCGAATGAAAATTCTTAAAACGACATTTGAAAACATTTAATTTTAAATTTGTTAAAAAAAGATAAAAGTTTATTTAAATAAATTAGCATGAAATTCTTTTTTAAATTTTATTCGAAAAATATCATTGAAAACGCCGATACTTTAATAAAAATAAACGATTTATTGTACAATAAAATGCGTAAATAATTAAATTAATTTGAATATTTTGTACGATATTTACCCGTACGCGCACACATACACACATCTATACGCAGCTAATATTTTTGTTTTTAAATCACGGGGAAAAAATAAGTATAATTACATTGATAGCGTTTAAATAACTTTGTTACGTTTAAACAGCTCGACACTCAAAAAATAATCCAAGCATCTCGTTTGCCAAAGAAACAACTTATTCGCCGACTGTTGCAGTTATATAAACCGTCAAAGTAAGAGTAGCGAGCACTTAACGACTTGCTTTGCTGCACAGTTTTTGGTGTCGATGCCTTTTTTTTTTTTTCTTTTTTGTATTCCTTGCTCTTTATTTTGCATCTCTAACGCACCGACTTCCGTAAATGTCTAATTAAAAATAAAAAGATAAAATTTTAAAATTTTATAAATAATATCGTGCCATATTTACGCCGGAAACATATTCGATCGTAATTATTGAAACGAAATATTGAAGAGTAACGGAATGATCTCGTAAACATAATCTACATATAAAAAAAATCAATTTATTCACAAAGGATATAAAGCCTTCGAATTATCGTCAACGATCCAGATTAAAATCTTTTACTCGTTGTTTTTGCAGGTAAGAAGAAGAAAAAGATTTTAAAAAATTTAAAAATATGGATTGTTTACGCTAACTTGTTTCGCTTATTAAAAGGATAAAATATAAAGTAAAACGAAACGAAAGAAAAAGGAGAAAAATATAAACGAATGAAAGTGTAGGTATAACGCTCAAGCACGTAGATAACAGGAATACGAGGTAACACGAAGTAAGGAAAGCAAAGAGGACCGTGATCTTTCTACCAAGTTCTTAACTCGCTCCTTTTTACACGGAACTTTGTTTCCATTCGACACACCGTCGCATATATATATATATATATATATCGCAACTTCAAACCGGCGAGCGTTGACTTTTGCTACATCCATTCAAAGAAGAATCTTTTTAGTTAAGGGAATTCGAGGCCAGTTTGATAATTTTTTTTTTTTTTTTTTTTTTTTTTTTTTTCAAATTGGGCCTCGCGTGTATTTTAAGAGTTTTTTTTTAAGTTTTTTTGTTTTTTCTTTTTATTTTTATTAGTCGGAAATCTTTTGAAAACGAAGGAGAAGGGTCACGTAAAAACAAAAATAATAAATTAAAAGAGAATCTGTAAGACAAAACGATTGCCGTTTGAAAAATTTTAAGAATTAGCCTTTATCGCTTTACTTTGCACGCCGAATTCGAAATGACGGAAATCGTTTTTTTTTTTTTTTTTTTTCGCGCAATAATTTAAATCGAATAAGCTGAAAATTTTCGTTATTTGTCTTTCAACTTTTCTCCTCATTAGATATGTATATTCCTTTAACGTAACGGAATAATAAATACTAAAATCGATATGTAATTTTCTCGCAAAGGTTCGACGTTTATTTTATCAAATTTTAATATAAATTATTAAATTTGATAAAATAATTAATGGTTAAATTTTCAATACATCCTGATTAAATCTGTCAGAAGTTAATCTATCAGTAGTAGTGTTAAAATTTAAATAGTTAGGGCGCTATTTGGATAAGAAAACGGAAACGATTGATTATTAAAAACATTTATTAATTGAAATTTCAACCCTATACCTAACAAGTTTATTTTATGTAAGGATTATAAAATTACTTCAAAAAACTATAAAACTAAATAATCCAAAAGTTCTTTTTTTTTTTTTTTTATACATTTATTTCTCAATTCTTATTTAATATTGATCGATTATAGCTAATAAATTTTCAATTTCTATATTTAGAAAGGATATTTATTTTTTATTCTCAATTTCATCGTGTATACATACACATTAAAGTGATCAAAGTATGATGTACTTAAGAGAAAAAACTTTATACATTCACGCGACGTGAAAATTTACGACACGTTATGCAAAATGATATAACATTTTAACATGATAGTAACTTACGGAATTTCACGAGAATAATTATTTACGTAAATATCTTGCAAATAGTACGGCGCTTTTTTCCTCGCGTAAATCTTGGATACAAAAAAAAAAAAAAAAAAAAAAACTCGCGTTCACATAATGAGTAGATAATTTTGATAAAGTAGTTTCTTTCAAGCCCGAAAAAAAAAATTTATAAATAAATCATTTCACCCGAAACTGGCGTCACTCGGTAAACTTTAATCCTTTCAAATGTCGTTATTATATTCGTGTATTGAAAAAAACAAAACAATGCGAATTTTCCCGA
>OX465095.1:16217330-16239464 GCA_949987625.1 Chalcis sispes | reverse complement strand
GAAAGAGAGAGGGAGAGAGAGAGAGAAAAAGAGAAACGAAGAGAACTAAAAATGTACCGAGTTCTCGACTATCTCTCTTTCTCTCGCGCTTGGCTGTACGAGTGCTCGGAATTCGCGTCTGTTTTGAAAAATGGAGAAAAATTGAAAAGCTAAATGAAGGATATATTGCCAGTTTGATCTTCGTACGATACTTGTATGGTTTTTCTTTTTTTTTTTTTTTTTTTGGGGGGGGGGGATAAAGGAGAAGAATTTGAGTTTAATTGAAAACGAGAGTGTATACTGTTTATCGACAATGTGTACATTGAGTGAAGTTAATTTATTTAATAATAAATATTCAGAATAGAATAAGCATTAATTTATTATATCGATAAGAGTCATATTTCATTTAATCGATGTTTGTAAAGTCTTGTGCATAATTTTGTAAATTAATTTGTCGAAAATATTTTATTCCTGCGGTAAATTTTATCACACTAAAAAATGTGTAACAATAAACATTACAGAATATCGCGTAACACAATAGTTTGTAAAAGAAAAAAGGAGAGAGAGAGAGAGAGAGAGAAGAGAGAAAGAAAGAGGGGGAGATGACCTTGAACGGGATCAAGTCAGCGATGGGTTTGAACAATACGAATGAAGCCGGAGTCCTTGATCTCCCTATTTCTTGTTCCGCGTGCACAATGCTTGCAACATTCAAAACGATTATGTTCCAACAGTTGCCCGTATTTGGAAGTTACGGCGCGTATTATGTTGCAAAAAAAAAAAAAAAATTAATAACGTTCGTTATGAAAGTAATATTTTTATCGATTATTCTCTTATCCCATACGAGATGAACGTATATTCTTTTCGGTGACCTTGAATTTCATTGTCAAGGTCATACGTTATATTTCCGCGTTCAGTTGTGCAGCCGACAGAAATAGATTTAAACGACGTAATTAACTTACTTTTGATTGCCCATCGCTCTATAAACAAATTTAAATTAATTACAACAGCAAAAACAACGTCTAATTTATTTGGTAACAAAATTGTTTTAAATGTTATAAATTATCAGAAAAAAAAAAAAAAAAAAATCTTTTTCGCAAATGATATTCAAATCAGTGTAAAATCAAAGGTGCGAGTGTACAAAAAAAAAGAAAAAAAAACGGCAATCATGTCGAATCCAGCAAAATCATTAAATTTTTCCAATTCAGCCATCACGCGCACATTCTTTCCCGTAAATCAGCGAGTAAACAATCGAGAAAGAGCGAGCGAGTAAGCAAAAATAAAAAAAAAAAAGAAAACAAAAAAATAGAGAGTAAAAAAAGGGAGCAGACAACAAAAACGGCCACGCAATTTCACCCCTCCGAAAAGAGGAGGTTCTCTCTCTCTCTCTCTCTCTCTCTCTCTCTCTCTCTTCTGGTCGACGATTTTGGGACAAACGGTGCAAAACGAGGCACCGCTCGGTAAGGTTTCCTATGACTAATGGACTGACTAGGGTGAGCGGAGGATGGAGGAGGGTTGCGCTTATACAGAGAAAGAGAGAAAGAGAGGGAGAGATAGGAGTCGGGAGGGCGAGACTCTTTGTTTCGCGTGCTTTTGGGGATTTTTTTGGCGTACCCGGATGCTTCCCCGCACGAAAAAAATGCGAGAGGGAGAAAGAAAGAAAGGAGATAGATAGATAGATAGATAGATAGATAGATAGAGAGAGAGAGAGAGAGAGAAAGAAAGAGGAGAGGGAGAGAGAGAGAAAGAAAGAGGAGAGGGAGAGAGAGAGGAAGAGAAAAGAAAGAGGAGAAGGAGAGAGAGGAAGAGAAAAGAAAGAGGAGAGGAAGAGAGAGAAAGAGAGAGAGAAAAGTAAAACGCCAGCCCTTTACCTTCGACTGCCGCCACCACCACCACCACCACCACCCCCTCACCTCATACGTTTTACGACCCATCCTCGACTCCATCCGTCCCCGCGCGTGCGTCTGTCTCACTTTCTCCAGCGCTACCTTTCGCCTGACCCTGTGTACATGCCCGAGCGCGCTCGCTACGTGTGTAGGCGGGCGATTGTATTGTATGTACATTTCGGGCGTACAGCTTTAACGCAAATCGAACGGCGGTGGTGGTGTCGAGTACTCGCGCTGCTGCTATTGCTACTCCCGTTGTTCACAAATGGATTATTGATAAGTTCGTTAACGCACCGAGTTAATAAAACTATGGAAGTGAAGCGAGCAAATTTTATTCATTTGGCAAATGTACTTTGGGACTTATTTCACTGATTAAAGTTTTACTTTTGCCTCGTTGATTTTAACAAAATATTTATTATGTAGTATAAGCGTTTTAAATAATTTCATTAATTTGGAAGTAATAAAATTAAATTTATTATCGTTTTACCGACAGTATACTAACGAATTGCAAGTACTTTATATTTTCGTTAAGGCTACCAAAAATATGTACAATTATAAAAATATTCGAAAAAAAAAAAAAAATAATAATAATAATAATAATAAAAACGAGAAAACGAAAAATACATCCACAATTAAAATCATAAGCAAATAAAGAAACATTTGTAAAATATTAAAACCCATAATAAAATTTAATTAACGGGAGCTTGCCGGGCTCCTTGATTCCCGCCCTTGTGACGGTCCTGCACAAGTCATATCGTATACACGAGCCTACGGCGTCGGAGACAGTCGGTGTCGGTGGGCGCGCGCCGGCCTCTGAAAATCGATGGCGAAAAGGGAAAGTGGCGCGCGCGCGCTTACACACACACACACACGCACGCACGCACGCACGCACACCATGGCACAGCCGCTCCTTTTTTTTACCCTACTGTGTATACGTGCGTGTATGAGTATGTGTATGTGTATGTGTGCGTGTGCGTGCACGTGCGCGCGCGCGCGTGTGTGTGTGTGTGTGTGTGTGTGTGTGTGTAAGCTCGGTGCGCATTAACGTAAACACGCTCACAGGTGCGTGCATCATCATCATCGAGTGGAGTGAGAGAGTGAGAGAGGAGCCGACGTCGTTCTATGTAACTATATCAAGCTCGTTCTCCTTCCTTTCTCTTCTCTTCTCTCATTCTTTATTTTTACCTCGACACGAGCGTACCCGTTAACGTCTAGACACTAGCGGCTTCGAGCACTGACGACGACGACGACGACGACGATGAAAAAATGTTTCAGCTGTTGCGGCTATATTCCTCTGTCCACGGCTTTACGAAATTATTTTGGCCACGGATGCGTTTGACTTCAGTCACGGTTAAGGATTGATTAGGGAATTGTTATCGTGTGTATGTTTTCGGAGCTCTTTTTTTTTGTAATTACGCGTTGGTTTTCAGAAAAAAATTGATTCGTTAAACAAAGATTAAATTATTTTCTTTTTAATTTTGTTTAATTAAAAACGTGTTTTCTACTTTACTTTTCTTTCTTTACGTCAATATAAATTAGACAGACAAAAATTCTTTCGACGAGTTTTAAAATAAAAAAAATAAATAAAAAATAAAAATTTAAATTAAAATTTTTCGTTCTGTCACGATATAAAATCAACGCGTGCCACTTTTTAAAGTATCATTAATATTCGCATAAATTAATACAAATCGTAGAATAATATAAGAACACACTTATTTCTGTGTTATGGATATGTGGAAAAATTTCAATCTTTTTTTCTTCGAGCTAAGAATAATTATACCTTTCAAACGTATTAATGTCACGGAATACTAATTTATCATTAAATTTTCAATCTTTCACTCGCAATGTCTTTAATTATTTTAATACTCGATATGTTGGTACTGTATATATTTAGCTTACATTATTTTTTCTTGAAATATATATATGTATATATAGATTTCAAAATATGCTTTTATTAATTAAATAAAAATATTTTAACTCTAATCTTCTTTATAAAACTAAACAATTTGGATATTTATATCAAATAAGCGAACTCTATTTATGTGTCGTATAAAGTTGTTTAGAAAATAAAATAAAACGTATCGTTTGATTAGTTTCGAATTTTTCTACTTGCGCACTAAAAGTAAAATATTTTTATTTAAAGCCTGTGCTTACGTAAATTTACAAATATAACTTATACGATACTAAAAGTAATGAAAAAAAATTTACAATTAACTAGTAAAATAACGAATTTTAATGCGAAATATTTTATTCGCCATAGTTAATAATTAACCTTTTCTTATCATTAAAAAAGTAATTTTGCTTCATCGATCGGAAAAGTTTACCGTGAGAATTCCAAGTTTGCCATCGTCGATTAAAAAATAAAATGAATCATCGGAATATTTATTCAGAAATAGAAAACTCTATTTCTCTCCTCGTCTACCTGTCGCGCATAATTTATTCATCAATCATCGATGCTCTCTTTTACATGGGAGTGGAAGTTTTATTGCCATCTACGACTGCGTTAGCGCGATGAAATCGAATGGCCGTAAACGATCGCAGAAGAATTTCATTTCCGGTGGTAGCGCGATGAGAGGAATAAAGAGAGAGAGAGAGAGAGAGAGAGAGACGTGGAATAATAAAAAAGAAAAAAAAGAAGATGGCGTAGCGTTCGGTGCAAGGAATGATACTGAGATGAGTATGCTTTAAAAGATTTATAAAAGGTTAAAATTTTGCGCGTCGGAGGAACGAGTTAGTAACTTTTTGGTTAAATTTTTCGAGTATATTTTAACGAATAGTTAATTTCACATTCAAGCTTTCAATAATCCGTAAGTATTTACACCTGGAAAATATACTGGACGTATAAGCTATACTTGCAGTTGTGTTTCATATCGATTTCATGTATACAAAATAATCAAACTTGTGGAGTGATAAAGAAATAGATAGTCGTTAAACGAGGGTTACGCGTTATCGATACGAGCTATATCAACACAGGTGACTTTTCCCTTGATGTTCCAATAAGCTGAATGGACGCGTGTATCGATGAAATAAAATAATGTCTGGCACTTTTTACAAGGGATAGATTCAAATTCATAAATGACTTTGTTATAATAGTAGTATCTATCAAAGTTTGCCAATAAACCATGGAATTTATTTCATTGCTAAAAGAATTAATTTATTTTCTTGTCATTAACAATATGATAAATTTTTTACGGATTCGTGCGCCCACAAAATTCGTTAACTTTCCATATTACTTTTAAAAAATTATTTCATCAAAACAGTAACGAAAAAAAAAAAAAAAAATACATTCAAATGCATCGTACGTCTTTCCGATAACGACGTCACATCCGACAAAAGTTTCTCGTCGCTCTCGGCTTTTAACCAGCGGTGGCACTACGTAAATAACGCGGCATGTTTTGTGCGACGTGATAATACACGATTTCAGCGGGAAAAAAAGAAAAAAAAACACAAATGGCGAATGGATGTGAAAATTATTTTTTTCTACGCTGTTTGGTGAAAATTTTTGAAAATTAATATTTATATTTGTAAGATAGTTATTAAGATCTTATAAAATAAATGATATTTAAATGCAGCTTTGTTTTTAATCCCATTTTATCAACTATCAACTATCCGATTAATGATCCTATTCAAAATTAAAACCGTTTTTTTTTTTTTTTTTTTTTTTTTTTTAACAAGTTCAAGAATTCATTTTATAATAATTCTTAATATCCGTATGTTATTACAGACGTATTAAATTTAGAACGTTACAATAATACTTAACGCGCTACAAAGTATCTAATTATGAAACGCTAATTTTGAACAATTTATGCTATCGCTTATAAGCTACAATATAAAGCCAAAACATTGTTATTATTAGATTTCTATAAATTTATTAACCAGAAGCCTATAGATAGACCAGACAGTTAATAACTGCTTTCTATTTTTATTTATTTTTTTTTCTTTTAACCAACTTTCTTTCGAACTGCTTAAACTTTCTACGACCTGCGAGTGTTTTAACGAATAATCAACGATTATGATATATTGAAATTTTCGATGAATTTTCAGTTTTTTCAAATTTTCAGAATTTTAAAGGAAGAAAGAACGCAGATGTACGAGAACTAATATTTTCGATTTTTTTTTAAATTGAAAATTTTTATTTCGTACAATAGGTAAATTTAAAAAACTCGGATATTAAAATATTATTTACATATCGTGAATAAAAAATGGCACGTTACAAGCACCATAACGACGCATTAAATATCGTCACTCGAACGTTTTTTCAAAACCATCAAAAAACCATTATAAAAATAACTGTGACGATCCTTGAATCTCCCATGCTCGAGTAATACTTTTTCAAAAAAGAAAAGAGCTTCAAACGCGATAAAATTTCAAAGATCAAAGTCAGAGAAATTCCTTCTATTCACACAAGCGCGCGAACACGCGAATTAAAGACAATAATAATCCGTGTCAAAGTCTCTCTCTCACGTTCTTCAGACAGACGTTAACCTTCTACTTACCGAGAAAAAATTGGAACGCATACGCAAGGAGGAAAGTGTCGGGAATGCGTGTACACGCGTGGGCGTGTATTGGAAATGACTCACGGTCTTGGAAATATTGCCGCGAGAAGCTCATTCACAAACGCTTATTAAAACTACCTCTCTCACTATATATATATATATATATATCTCGGTGACCCTTGCGTTTATGTGAATTCGACTGCGTTATTTTTACTGGTTTCATTTGTGTCTCGAGCGGCAAGGCGGAGACGAAACGTAAACGCGCTGTTAAAAATATGCGCCGTCGGTATTTTGAGATAATTAAATGCGAAAATGCTTTTTTAACGAAATATTTAATCGTAAAATTATTTTTGAAATATTTTTTCTCAAAAATTTAGCGACAGTTTTAAATTTTTATAAAACAATTCTATCCGTAATTGAAATATGTCGCTGAATCATTTTAATTTATAACGTTTATGTCCTATTTTTGTTTTTTAAATATTTTTTCTTATCACAATGAAACAATTTCATAACGTCCCTCTTTATAAAAGCAACAAAATTCAATAATATTTCACGAGCAATCGCCCATTATTTTATTAAAATTTAGATCTATGAATGTATATACATATATATACAGAAGCACGTAACATATATTTATCGTATTCCACGCGTGTTCTTTTATCGAGAGAAAGAGAGAGAAGAGAGAGAGAGAGAGAGAGAGAGAGAGAGAGGCTAAAATTTGATGCACAACACCATTTATAACTGTTGCATTACGCTGAATAAAAAGTTCCACGAGGCAATGAATCATTACGTGGTTGTCGCGGATGACGTCAACGGAAGTTATGCGATGCTTTCTACTTGTCTGGAGAGCAAATGTTAATCTCTAAACTTCGTGACGTACATTTCATTCTTCTCTTCGAGCGTTAGCTTATTTATTTATTACCTTTTTCAATGAGAAAATTAACCTTGTTGGATAAATGTGTCTTTCGGTAGTATGTTCTTTTTGTTTCTCGTTTAATTAAAATTGAAAAATAGAAAAAACAAAAAAAAAAAAAATTTAACGAATAATGTTAATAAGCCGCGAAAAGAAAAATACGAAATCAAATGAAATTAAAACGAAAAGGAGATACAATGAATTTCGCATAATGGCGCGTACAAGCTCACACCGACAACATTTTTATCGACGTGTGTCGTGCGTAATTTTCGAATAAAAATAGAAAAATTTCCACGTCACCGCAGCGTACGACGAAAGGATACGTGCACGCGCGTTCGTGTACACTATTTTATAGACACATTGGCAAACTCGTGTATCGTGCGCGAGGAGAGTAACCGACTAAGATAACGTCGCACGTCGAGAGCTAATAATCAAAACAAAACAAGAACAACAGAGAGACACGATCTTCTCATGCGATACTCGTATATAAGCGCGAGGAATTTCCCGCGATATATCACGTAACTCGCGGCTCGAGTCGCCGTAATGTAATGTACGCGCGACTCGAAAAATGATTATATCAATCTTTGTCGCGTATAGATGAGAGAGAAAGAGAGACACTTAATTGCTTCTGTTTTACACGTGTATGTAAAGACTGCCTTTATTTTTTGTTACATTTTTTTTTTTCTTCCATTGCGATTTATCGCACATTACAAGTAAGATAGAACTTCGTTTAAAAAAGATTGGCAAAAGAGTAGTAAAGCTTCGATAATCTTGAGAAATAAAATGAACGTTGTTCCACTTGCATAAAAATAAAAGTAACAAAGCCTCATAAATAATTTATTAATAAATCTCGTAATACATTCTATTTTAAAACAACAATTAATTTCATTTCCATTCAGCTATCGCTTGTTATACCAGAGAAAGAGAAAGAGACAGAGAACGAGAGCGACGGAAGGGCAAGAAAGAAAACGGAATACAATCCGATGTGCAAAAATAAATTGAATGAAATTCACGACGGCGCTTAAGGCGACACGTGCAAACGATTCCAAGTTTCGGTAAAAGAAACGGATGCATAATGTAATTTTTGAATTGCATCTCTCTCTTTCCTCTTCGCGCTCTCTCTCTCTCTCTCTCCTCTTCGCTCTCTCTCCTCTTTATCTTTCCAGCGAGGTCGATATGACCAGAACGCTTCGTAATAAACCCGTTGAACCAGTCGCTCGCACAATTGCACGCGCGAATCATTTCTTCGACGGCGACGTTGCGCTAAGCGCTGTCGAGAAAATCACGTGAAAATTATCTATTCAGGCGCTAACGTAAAAGAATACTTTGCAGGAGAGCAGATATTTTTAAGTTATCATCGAGACGATAAAAAAAAAAAACGTCTGGCGATCGATAATGCGAAATGATTATTGTACCAAATAAAGGTTAGAATGAAAGTTTATTGTTTAAAAAAAGGAAAAGATGAATAATTTTAGTAAAAATATTGCCGAGTATCTGCGTACATATACAGCGCAAAAATTAACGCGAAAGATACGCGCAAAATTTTTTCCGTTTTACTCCGAAGTCAATTGTTTATATACAATCGGCGACTCTTTTCCATCTCCTCGTTCTCAAAGTAACTTGATGTAAATACTCCCGCATACGCATATATATATATATATATATATATATATATATATATATACCGACATAGCGTTGTTTAAGTATCTCGTGCGAGTAGGTAAATATTTCGGTTCGTTTCCTTTCGTCGGAAACTCAATATTTACGTCTTGCAATTCGGCGAGTCGCAACTCCGCCGTAATTATCTTCTTACGGCTTCGCTCGATTGTCAATTGTATTAAACCGAATATAATTCGAAGTGTACATAATGATTTGCTAGGGCCGACATTGCCGTTAATTTATGTAAGTGTTACCTTAATTGACTTATGTTAATAATTGAGTTTTTTTAAACGATTGAACATTTTTATCGATTCGTTAATTTAATCGCATTTGAATCAATAGTAGAGTAATAACTAATATTAATAATAATAAACTAATTTTAATTTTAATATTTTAATACAAAACGTATTTTTCAGTTATTACTAATAGTAGTAATAATTTAATACAAAACGTATTATTCAATTATTACTAATAGTAGTAATAATTAAATATTACGTTTTTTATTCAAAAATTAAAATTAAAGTTAACCCTAATCCCTTGAACATGAGTCGTTTGCGTCAACAGTCGTTTGTGTAAATAGCCTACATGCCTCCGAATTTTGATGAAAATGTTTATTGAAAAAGGGACTTTCGGGACTGACAACAATTCTATCGCATAGTTAGGAGTCCAAAGAACACTTACGAATTTTTTCAGATTTTTCCTAACGGAATAACAAAGTTAAATGAGCGGCGGACGCGAATGACCCATGTTCAAGGTTTATGTGTGCTGAAAACAGCGACACGGGATTAGGGTTAAGCTTAAGTAAATTGTTCAAACTTTTGATCAATATAACAATCATATTTTTTTTTTCTAGATCGATTCTCATTTCTTAAAATGACAAATTTAATAGCGGTTAATGATCTCGATACCGAAAAAATCAACAAAATTTTGAAAGCAAATGTAAACATAAATCATAAAAATATTAATAGATCAAAAATAAAAAGAAAAATAATAAAATCATAAAGAATAAATACTTTAAACGCGATAGCGGCGTTAATGCTTGACGGAAACGACGGAACCGCCGGCGACTCTCAGACTGTTACCGAGCTAATTTTAAAATCCACGCGTTGGAGTTCAGAATCGCCCGCGCGTCGCTTTCACGTGCGGTCTTTCACCGCTTCTCTGTACGCACATGTGCGTTACAAAATACAAAGAGAGAGAGAGAGAGAGAGAGAGAGAGAGAGAGAGAGAGAGAGAGAGAGAGAGAGAGAGGAAAACAACAATGCAAAAAAAAAAAAAAATAATAATAAAAAAGCCGAATGATATGCAAATATGACGCTTTTCATTCGTCACGTGTTACATCGACAGAATTTTTTTTCTTTGAAGAATGCTTTGTTTATATTATTATTATTATTATTATTATTTTGTTTCTTTTTCAAGCGTCGAGAAATTCATTTATGAAATACAACTAATGAACGTTGGATATTTATTTGCACGCTACTAAATAATATTTTATCAGAGCTTGGTTACAATATGTAAATGTATATATAATTTGATGTTTAAATTTGAAAAAATGAAGGATTTTTATTTTGTTGAAAAACGTAGTTTAGAACGTGATTAAACATATTCACTTGTAACCACAATAATTAGTAATCAAGACAAATCGTGAAATAAAAAAATTAATATTTTTCATGCATTATTTTCTCCCTAATACTGAGTCACGAAAAATTACTTTAATGTTCACTAAAAACTTTATCAAAATTCATCTTTACAATTCAACAACATTTATGGACGAATAAAAATAATTTTTTTTTTTTTTTTTAAAGAAAAAGAAAAAAAAACAATATTTCAAATGACCGAGCCCGACAGGGTTGGAAGATAAAATCCCGATATATATATATATATATATATACATACGCTTCTCTCTCAATTGAATGCAAAAAGGCTTGTCTTTATGTTGGATCAAATTTGCAAAAGCCAAGGCAGCCGGTTGCTTTCACCGCCGGTGTACGTATATATATATATATATATAAAAATACGTTATTTACACCGACGTAAATTAAGTCATTCCCGACTTTACACGAGCCAGTAAATTCATCATTCATTTTATCGCCTCGCGCATATATTTACTCACGCACAAACCACAAACTCATAAGAAATCGTGCGCTTATTATTACTTTTTACAACCGTACTCGAAATTTTCTCAATTTTTTTAAACTTTGCGTGCTTACACGAGGCGTACGCGTACGATGATCGGACACGCGGGCTTAAGATTAGGTATACGCACGACCTAGATCTAAACGGAACGCGAGTCACTCGTTTTATCGAAATTTTACAATCACAACGCGTTTATTTCCTCGATCTTTTTCTTCCATCTTATCTACCTTTTTTTTCCCATTGCTTCTTTTATCCAAATCGAAGAATAATTTTAAACGTTCGATACGCACGCGTTAAGAAATTATGAAAGAAAAAAATTTTTGTAACAACGCGCGCGTACATGCAAACGGAATGACAAAACAAAGTATAAAAAAAAAAAATTAAAAAATTAAAAAAATTAAAAAATTAAAAAATTAAAAAAAAATAAAAATAAACGAAGCGTTATTTATACGTTAATGTATTTCATACAACGACGACGTAGACACATGCGTTGTATTTAATCGTTGCGGATTGTCTATATTTATAACCGTAGATAAGAAAGGAAAACCGCAAAAGCAAAGAAAAAAAGAAAAAGAAAAAGAAAAAGGAATGGAAGCAGAATAGGAAAATGAAACGCGGACGTCGTTTTATTTGTTTATTTATATCGCGATGGCGGTGCTGTAAGAAATTCCCTTTTACTTAAGTGATTTTTCGCATTTTACGAGGAGACTCGAGTTAAATTGCAATTAGTAAAAGTAAACGATAAGAGGTGCTGTTGTTTGATAATATTCGTTATGTAGACTCTTGTAAATTAAACGCCGTTTTCATTGTTATAATAAATTAATTCGTTTAATAAATGGCGATACTCGGATATTAAAAATTCAATTTAAAGTTTTTTTTTTATACCTTTATTAATTTAAAAGATATTATATCGCGCGCGCGTACGTTTTTTAACCGATTAGGACTATGTTTAAAATAAACAATGTAGTTAATGCCGAGATTGTGAACTTGAAAATTTTATTATCGCTAAATTAATGTTTATGATTCACTAAACGGCAAACAACGCGATACACACAAATAAAATTAATTTAAAATAAAAATTTACATGCTTAGATAATGTATTACGCGTGCGTTAATTAGTTTAGTTTTTTTTTTTTTTTTTTGTTTCTTTTTTTTTTTTTAAATTATTAAATTTAAAATATAGATCATTAAAAACAAATATGCAAAATAAACATATTTATTTATTGAAATTTATTACAAAGCGCGAATTTATTTATTAAATCTATTAAAGCGTAAGTTATCATCGGAAACACATTAAGTTAATGATAAAACTTGTAAAAATTGCGGCAATACTAAAAAAATAAAGTTAGAATGGTCGGGCAAATTTCCGAGAAAACCGTTTGAGGCGTTATCGTATTAAATACATGACGCTATCGTTTATCACTTGCATCATCACCTCGCCATTCGCTATACGCGGCGAAAGTAAAAAAAATTACTTTGATCAATTAACGACAATTTTGCTATCATCGCGTTTGACGAAGATGTATATCGATAATGAAAATAATTACGAGTCAAGTAGAGCTTCGCATTCTTTTTTTTTTTTTTTTTTTTTTTCACAGTCAGTCTCTTTCGAAGAGATATATAACTTTATTGATAAGTTAACGGCGTAAAAACAAGCAAAATTAACGTTAAACAGCTTAAAATAGTTGAGCGAACGTGTCAGTTTATTAAAGGTGAAATACGCAAGACTAATTTTACTTAACCCAGTTAAATTTTAGATTAAATTCAACGTAAACTTCGGTTAGCAAAAACTAAACCGACGGAAAGTTCTTAAGTATATCGGAGCTCGGGTTACTCGACCGAAAGCAACTTTGTTAAGCTCACAAAGATCTTATGAATAAACGTAAAGCATATTTGTAATTTATACGACGCACGCTAAAAATGGTTCGATGTTTTTTCTTTTTCTTTTTTTTTTTTTTTTTTTTTTTTTTTTTATCGGCGGTACATTTTTTATGGATCGCAACGTTTTTATGGAAATACTTGTACGAATCAATGGAATTTTAAATTCAGCATCGAAATGAATTTCAAATAGTTCTTTACGTATTCTTTGTTGCCGTTTCAATTAAAACTTTAGGTTATGTTTGATACACAAATAACGAATTGAATAAATGAATTCTAGCCCAAAATTGAACCCAAATTAAATGTTGTTAAAGTAAAAAATTTTCAACACCCAAATTATAGACGATTCTTGTACACATCGAATTGCAATTAAGATAATATTTATATCTATGAATCATCGAGCACGTGACATATTCCGCGAGTCGAAATTTTGAAATACAACGAATAATTTTAAAATAATAAAAACTAAAAATTAATAATCTTTTAACAACGAAAAAAAAAAGTTTTTTCGTACATAAGAATTTTAATCAGTTACAGTCACGTAGGTATTATCGTTCCTCAACAAACTTTGAATTACCGCTTAAAACAATTTTTTTTAACAGTTACACTATATATGACGCAAGGACAATATTTTTCGTTCATTAACCCGTGAAACGTAAAAGAAACGTTGTAATTGAATTGACGCAATTTTACAAACAATTTTTAAGTTTTTTTTTTTTGAAAATGCACGACACGTGTAACGACGTGAATTAATCAACAATAATTATCCTTCAAAGAATCTCGACGGCGAATAAAATTACATTCGAGTAATTATCGTTAAATTCTAAACGAATGCAAAAGACTGCGGAAAAAATGAACGCGTGCACGAGCGTTCTCGAAGCTTAATATATATATATATACGTAAATGTGTGTTTCATAAACACTAAAACGCACACACGATAAATGTTATTATATACATATCTGTATCTATAAATTACGCACTCGCGCATGTGTAGGCCTTTCCTTGGCGCGTGTTTTTACACGCGTCACACGCAGTTGGAGCTTAAGCAGCGGGTAACGAAGCGTCAGCTATCCGAGCGGGGCGGTACACCAGGTTGTAATCGACTCGGAATTCAAAGACGAAGAAGAGGCTGCGGGATCCGGTCACCGATTTTCGTTGCACCTCCGCTTTCTTATCATCATTGCGCCGTCGTCGCGTGAAAATTCGTATTTTTTCACTCTTCTGTACTTAGTCATACGCACGCATGTGAGCGTGTTGCACACCTATACACATGCGATGCACACGTATATATTATATATTATATATACACACACACGCGCGCGCACAAACACGCATACATACTCTGTTTACGTAAGTACGTGTAGATTGTGCATATGGGTGTGGGTGTGTGTGTGTATGTGTGTGTGTATGTGTGTATTCCAAAAGGCGCAAGTCACGCACTGTTTATCTTATTCATCTTTGGCTCTCGCTTTTTCTATTGCTATTTTTCTGTATTTTGTACTCACTCGCGGATTCGGGGAGAAATTTTTTTTTAATTTTTTTTTTTTTAATTGTTTTCTTATTATTTTCGCCGGCACTTTTTTCTCCTACCTACGGAATTTAAGTAATTGAGATTGCGATTTTTTTTTTTTAGGGTAACTCGTGCGTTTAAAATGTCGCGTTGGATCACGCCAATTGCCGGCGCAAGTTCGAGATGTCTCGTTGCGATAGAATGGTTAAAGTACTGTTGCCGAGCTCTATGAATTTCAATTAACGTATGACATTACCTTACTTGTTAACACACAGTCCGAGAAGTATAAAGACGTTCGATTTCTTTAAAGTCCTTCCCGCGTAAGTTTGCAGTTCAAAAGATCACAACTCGAAGTTCGATCGCGCCAATTAATTCAACGATTAATACAATTAAGCGATATATGTATATAAACCATAATCGTAAAAATTGACCGTCACAAGTATCTTAATTATTTAAAAATAATGTATAAAAGAAAAGAAAATCGGCACAAACTTTGAATAATTGTGCGATCTATGTACAGCAGTGCAAATGCAAGTAGAAAAAAAACGCGCACTTTTATATACAAATATAGATATATATGCTGCTCTCCAAACGGTAAAAGACAATCGGAGCAAACGAGTCTCACAACTTCATAATAAGTATATATAATACCGCGTTGTACAAACGCCGGCGCCAAAGACGAATATCCCGCGCGTGTCTCGGCGCACGTGCCGGCCGCAAGAACGGTACTGAGGAACAAATGCAAAATTCTGCAGCGACGTCGGCGACGAGTACGACGAAAAAACGACTACGGCGCCGCCGCAGTCGCTGCCGGCGAAATCCTTGTATACATGTGTATACATATATATACATGTGAATTACTTATGTGCGCGAATGCATCTGCACGTATATATGTATACGCGAGCGACGAGGAGTTACGAGCGACGGCGAAACCGCACGAGTCGTTGCATTAGCAGAAGCAGCAACAGCACCCTTGTTGTTGCTGTCGCATTTTTGCATTTTTTTTTTTTTTTTTTTTTTTTTTTTTTTTTTTTTTTTTGCTTTACTTTGGTATAGGTGCGCCTTTTTTTCATCGGTGTTTGTGCGCACACGTGCAGTATATGTCGGAACGCGTTTGTGTGTGTGTTCCCGAGTCGAGTATTGCAGGTTGTGTATGTACACGTCGGTGGTAGCGGAAAAAAAAAGAAAGATACGGAATGTCGATGATCTTTCGGGCGAGTTTGTTTATGCGACGATTATTTTTTGGATGTGTGTGTGCGCGCGCGCGCGCGCGCGTGTGTGTGTGTGTGCGTGTGTGTGTGTAGATTTTAAATGGCTTATGTGTATATTAGTTTTGAGATTAAATTTTGATAATTAATATTTTAATGCATGTAAAGGAAATAATCGAATTTTAAATATACTAATTGAATTATCGGTTAAACTCATACCAATGAGCTTTAACTGTCAATTGTTTAACGAGTCGACGAAATTTTTTCGCTATAATCGAAGCAAAACAAAACCAAAAAAAAATAGACAGTTGAAGTCGAATTTTCATTTTCTTGAATATAAATTTCAAGCTTTAAAATAAATAACTTCGGGCGACAACTGTTTCGTTTCATCATAAGCGAATATATGAAAATTCAATGAACCAGCTACTCTCCTATTTTCTTTTTTGTTTTTCATTATAATTAAATATCCGATAAAAATAGGGTAATAAAAAAAGTATACAAAAAATTTAAAAGCATAAGGTAAAAAAGAAAAAGCCGAAAGCGAGCAAAATGACGAAAGAAAGGTGAATAGTGGAGGAAAGAGTAGACGATAATGGAGTACAGACGCGCATCCATACACACACACACACACATACACACAAACATTTTATACACATGGACGCATTCACCGTAGCTCGTCGCTTCGTTGCAATGTCAGCGTATAAAGACCGTAGGTGCGGACGTGTGCGCGAGGGCGGAGGTGGGGGGATCTCTATCTATCTATCTTTCGCGCGTTAGCTCGCCGCGAAATGCGCTTTTCAACTTTCTTTTGTGCTTCTCATTTCATTGTACATAGCGCGCCGCGATGTGAACAATGCACACGTTACGTTATCCCGAGCAATGCGCGCTCGTGTCTTTGTTGTTTCTTCTATATACTCGCGTTTCTTCTTGCCTTTCCTCGAGACACCTTTCTCTCTTATCCTCTTTTTTCTTTCTTTTTTTTATTTTTTCATCGAATTCGCGAATAGTTCAGTGTAACTTTATATTTAAAACGTTTTCTTTTTCCCCCTTTAAGAGTTAGATTAACCGAACTGGATTTACCGATACTTTGATATAAACGGATGTAGTACTAGAAAAGCTTATGTACTTATTTCTGTTTATTTCATCAACTAAATTCATATTAAAGCGAGTGCCCTAATGTACTTTCTTATTTAGAATAGTAAATTTAATAAAATTTACATTAAGAATCCTTATAAAGGCTTTTTCCATTTTTAAATATTTTATATTTTCTATTTAAATTTATTAAAATAGTCCCTGCATTTACATAAAAATCTACTAAGACTATACATTTTTAATCAATCTGCTATTTTCATTTAAAGGATTATGTGAAACAAAAACTTTAAATAATTTTTGCAGGGTTACATTACGTAACAAAACATTAGAAAAAAAAAAGCGACAGTTCCGCGAAAAGAAGTTTACAACAACACGATAACATATCGCGCATATGGAAGAAGAGAAAAGAAAGAATAAATGAAGAAAAAAAAATGGCAACAGTCACGGATCGATCGCGCGAGTTTAGCAAAAAGATAAAGAAAGAGAAAAATAAGCTTCCAGGAATTTTGGGAAATAACAGCGCGCAAGTCTAATATTAACGACACCGCGACTGTTCTCCTTATGATTTTTAAAGTCGAGTAATTTTTTATGATCGAAATGAAATTATGATAATTGCAAAATTACGTTGTCACAAAATTTGATCGTTCTTCGTTAAAAGCCAAAATTACTTTTAATGGTAGATTTGGTTTTTGCAATTTAACTCAATTAGTCATTTTATTTTTTGTCGTTTATCCAACGGCATTAAAGAGGAAAAATTAAGATTTAATTTAAAATAATCGCTTTCCATCATTATTAACAAACGAAGTTATTTATAATAACAATTTTAATCGATCAGTAATCTTGAAAGTTACTTTTTTTTGCAGAGCTAACAACGTAAACACGCACAGTGCCGCTAAAAATGAATATAAAAAAAAAGTATAACAAAAAGCATTTACACCGTTACTACATAATGAGCCGTAAAGCAGGCACTTATACAATCGAGCGTTTACCTCAAGTCGGCGACTCCTTAAGTAAAAGAAGAAAATAAAAGAGAGAGAGAGAGAAGTAAAAAGTAAAAAGAAAAGATAATTGAATTTCTAAAATAATAGCGTAATGACTTTGCGATGATCTTCGCCGGCGATGATTTCGATTGCTATACGTATATTCTTTCTTTCTCTCTCTCTCTCTCTCTCTCTCTCTCTCTCTCACTCCTTCTTTCTCTAACTCCGCTAAACGCGCACGCGCACAATTGCCGGAAGCTAAAAACACGCGCCCGCATGCGGCACGTCTGTAATCATGTGCACCGGGAATAAATAATAATTTGTGCGCGCGCAAAATACGCGAGACTTGACTTTTTTCTTCTTCTTGTTTTTTTTTTTTTTTGGTGAGCTCTTACGGAAATGACGAACTTTGCTCGCGTTTTGATAGGATTCGATGGATAAAGAGGTATTTGCTAGTAATTTTATGGTATGAAACGCAGCTTGATCCTTTGTCGATTTGCATTTTCTTTGATGAGTACTTGATTATTCGGTTGAGGATTTGATTTGGGTATATAATGAACGATAAAGCTTTACCATAATTTACTTAAAGCTACGAATGTCTACAGATATGCGATTGATAATTCGGGAAACAAAAATTTTAAAATTATATTACGTTTTATCGTATATACATAAATATCGTATATTCATAAAATCGTAGATCGATATTACCCTTCACCGTGAAAAAAAAAAAAAGAGGAAGTAGAGAAAAAACGCAAGATATCTATTGGAAGAGATAGAGACAGCGAAGGCGAAAGAGGGAGAGAAAAAGCATAGTTGGAAAGTGGAGATAAAAAGCGAAAGTATGCCTACCCTTGAAAAAGGCGCGGGGGCGCGTTCGACTTGAAAAGCACTTCATCGCGATCTATCCGTCTTTCTTTTTTCTCTCTTTCTCTCTCTTGTACGTTAGGGGACCCTTCCGAAAACTCTCTCTTTCCCTTTATTGCTCCCCTTTGCCTTCGCCTTTGCAGGAATTCAATCTCTCTCTGTCTCTCTCTCTCTCACTTTTTTATTCTTTCTCTCGATTTCGCTTTCTATATTTCATTCGAGTATTCTCCGTACACACGTATACATACATACAAATGTACACGTACTCTTGCAAACATATACAAGGACGCTCGCGCTTTTTCGAAATCAATTTCAACCTTTTTCAAACGACACACCCCTGCGCTCGCGTAAGCCGCGCTTTCCCGTTTCCTTTTTTTTTTTTTTTTTTTTTTTTTTTTTTTTTTTTTTTTGCCGCGCAAATCTAGTCTCTTCGCCGAAGGCTCGCGTGTCTCCTTCTAGCTCCAAAAACCCTTCACATTTTGAAATTTTTTTTTCTTTTATTTTTTCTTTTATTTTTTTTTTTTATTTTTTTTTTTTTTTTAAACTTCGCATACACGTTTTTCCCTTTAGGATGATATGCAAAGTTGTTGCGATACGCGCTTAAAAAAGTTCAAGGAGAGCCTTTTTCAGCGTTGCGCGCTTTCTTCAAATTTTGAAATTTGCGTCGCGCGCGCTCGTGCGCACGCCCTCGTAAAGAGAAAAATATAAAATTCACCCCTTTCCGGCTTTTAAATAAAAGTAAAGTGCCGGCTTGTGAACGCGGAAAATCGATCGCGCATGTATATATTTATATTTAAAGCGACTGCCGCTTGAATTATTTATCGCAGTAACAATGAAATTGACGTAATCGATGTCGAAAGATTCGCCGAGCCAAAAAAATCAACATCATTGTTTACGTATTCATACGTGACCGACGCCGCTTCTTTATTAAAAATAGAATAAAAAAATAGACAAAGGAGAGTAGACAAAAACAGGCGAACCAGATAATAGCTTTGAATTCGTTCAAAAACAGCGGGAAAAAAGTCCTAACGACGACAATCGTTCGCGGCTGCTCTTTAAAACACCGCGTATCCAAAAATAAGACAAAAAAAAAAAAAAAAATGATTCAAAGAGGTAAAATTTAGAAAACACACGTACACGCGGTAGCTTCGAAAAATTCACGAGGACCAAAACCTCACCGCACGCAAAAGAGAGAGAGAGAGAGAGAGAGAGAGAGTTCGACAAAGCCAAAAGCCGCGCATAAGCAAAGCATGTATGTATGTATATACGCAAGAAAAAGAAATAAGTTGAAAGTCAAGAGCCAAAGTGCGCATAGAAATGTACATATGTATGTACCTATATATATATATATATGTATACATACACGTATCGAGGGGACCGTTATGCATATACCTATATGCATGAAGTCGCGGCGATCTTTTAGTCGCGGACGGAGAATTTCAGTTTTTTGAAGCTGCATACTGGCGCCTGTCGCGCTATCTACGTGTGCGTATATGTATGTTTACGCGCTTATTTATATGTGTATGCGTGTATGTGGGTAATATTGCATATAGGTAGAAGGTCCGGGCTGACTTTCGAAAGCAGCTGTTACCTCGCAGCTGCCACGTGCGGCGATCTAGTATATAGTAGTCGGTTAGAGTTTTTGGACAATCGCTCTTTCTTTCTCTTTTTCTCTGTCTTTTTCTTCTCTATGCAAAATATATTTCCTTTATTTTTTATTCATTATTTATTATTTGATTGCTTTTTAAGTATTATTAAAATTGATGATCTGACCGAGTAGCGCGAATTATGCGTTAATATTTTTTTTTGCTTAATTATACATTGTTAATTAAAGAACGAAATGTCGGAACTAGACACGTGTAAGCAGTTTAGATTTTTCTGTAGTTGATCTTTATATTAATTAAATTTTTTTTAACAAGTATTGGATAATTTTTATTTTATAATAATCATTAAATAAGTAATCATTGCGGGTGAATAACCAATGATGCTTCATAAAACAGAAAATTACCTTTGAACGAGCCCTCAGAAATTTCATTTAGACAAATGGAACGAACACGAAATTTCGGTAGTCGGTGAAAACGAGGAAAGAAAAGAACGTTCCGCGCTATTAACGTCGCCACTTCTAAGCAATTCAAAGACAGTTCCGAAAAAAAAGCAAAGGGAAAGGAAAAAAACAATCGCTTCGCTCCCTCCCGCGCAACGAAGAGTAAGAGAGACAAAAAGAGAGAAGAAGAATGCGAACGCGTGCTCTGAGCAAACGAGCAGAGTTGCAGCGCGTTGCACTTGGCTCGTGCAAATTCGGCAACCGAAATTCCCGCTGCATGCGAGAAAGAGAAAAGAATGAAGGAACTAAGGGAGAAAGAGAGAAAGAGAGAGAGAGAGAGAAGGAATAAGAAACAAAAAAAAAAAAAAAAAAAAAAAAAAAGAAGAGGGAGAAAGAAGAAGCCAGTGAGGTAATTGGCCCGGGGGCCGCTGTTCAGTCGAAAAACTGCGTTCGCTCGCGCGCCACTTCATTTTCAAGTGAATTGAGCCGATAAATCACGCGAAAAAAAAGGAGCGAACCTCGGGAATGGTAGAGGTGAAGGAAGAGAGAGAAGAACGAGAGAGAAAGAGAGCTTAAACCGCGTTTGAATAATTGAAACAACGCCGAATCGACGACGTTCTTCTTTTTCTCTCTGTCTCTGTGTGTCTCTCTCTCTCTCTCTCTCTTGCGTTCTCCCAATTAGCAATTTCAGACAATGAGAGGGAGAGAACGAGTTCGCATGTATACACCTCGTGCATATACATGCATATACATATATATGCTGAATGAAGCGTTCCTAGAGATGAAGTAGACAAGAGGTGCGCGAGAAGTCAGCCGAAGGCGACCCACGCCTGAGAGAGTGAGAGAGTGAGAGAGTGAGAGAGTGAGAGAGTAAAAGAGTGAAAGAGTGAAAGAGAGTGAGAGAGAGAGAGAGAGAGAGAGAGAAAGTATCGATGTCGGGTTTGGTAACTCGTGCGAGTCTACGTAGGCGAGGTTACACTGGAAGAAAAGAGAGCCAAGTGCACATGCATTCTTAAATTCGAGGGCTTTCCTTCGCTCCGTTGGGGTGAATTTCTCTTAAGAGAAAAATGTTGCACCCTAAGATTTTTTATGAAAAGATAATTATTTTTTAGTCTTTATTTTGTTCTTTCTTTATTTCCTTTCATTTTTTTTGTTTTTTTTTTTTTTTTTTTTTTTGTTTCATGAAATTGTTTCAATTTGCTCAGTTCACTGATTATTAATTTTTGTAGTAGCTGTTATGTTCTACAAAAAAGAATGTTTTCATCGTCATTTCCGAGAGAAATGTTCTTTTGAATTGTTTCGTCATCAAATTTTATTTTAAAATTAAAGCAGATAAGTTTTTAATAATTGCTTTTAATTGCGTTATTTGTTTTTTCTTTTAACATCTTTTAAATAAAAGTTGTTTTATTTTATATAATGCATTGTTTACTATCAAAGAATTAGGATAACTATGGTAAACATAGGCATTAATGTAAATATAAAAAGTCCTTT